>OZ022515.1:27122814-27162814 GCA_963989385.1 Ctena decussata | reverse complement strand
TGCGCACAGAGCTGGCCGTCAATTCATCGGCCATTTCTATGTTTCACAGTGTAAAAAGGCAGATTTTTATTATGCAAAACTCAGTTTTTCAGTGTTAGTAAATCGTAGTTTTCGAAAAAATAATGTGTGCCCGATTTGTAGGCTCCCAGAATGGAATTTCATGCATACACAGAGGTACATACCATGTCTGCACACAACTTTTATTCAAAGTTTTGTGTCCGATGTGTAGGCCCCCTAAATGGGGGTGTCATCTTACAAAGAGTACATATCCTGCAGGAACACAACGGTAATTCAACGTTGTGTACCCGATGTGTAGGCTCCTAGAATGGAAGTGTCATGCATGCAAAGAGATGATTATCCTGTAGGCACTCAACGTGGATTCAACGTTGAGTGTCCGATGCATGGGAATGGGATGTCATCTTTCAAAGGGTACATATCCAGCAGACACACAACGCTGATTCAATGTTGTAGGTCCGATTTGCAGGCTCCCAGAATCGGGACATCATGCATACAAAGGGGTACCCTGCAGGCACACAAACGTTGAATCAGTGTTTAATCAACGTCGTTCAACGTCGATAGCCCGATGTCTAGGCTTCTGGAAATCCAAGAATGTTTCGTCCAACAGATTGTCAAATCGGGCCACAAGTTTTATGAAAAGTCCTTAGATGATGGTGCGTTGCTCGCGTTGTCTTATGACGTCATCATGTCGCGACACACTTCAAAACAATGGTAAACGCTGTGTTTGTAAACATACTTTGACGATGCCAACGGGAAAGTGAAGCAAGTTTTTTAAAGGAAAATGTAGATGTACCAAGCTTTAGATAATTTACAACTACTGGATGACATTTGAATGGCTAAAGGTTCTTGCTCTGCATGGAAGTCTTTGCACATCGAGGTATTTCGTTCTATTCACGAATTTCCGTGTCCTTCGTATTCTACATCGACCATGTTGTCTTTAAAATAGTCGCTTTTCGAAATATCGAGGTCTATTCTAATAGATGGCGGCCATCATATCCAATCGAATCGACGCACGAGATTAATGGCATGTGATTTATGACGTAGTGTCCCCTATTGTTTGTTTAGTTATCCTTTTGCTGATACACAGTTAAATCAGTTACCGTTTACTTATTTGGACTTCTAAGTTGGATTGACCGCCTTTAAAAATAAAACAAAAAGAAATAGATGTTGAAGATAACTTTTTTTGGTCACTCTCTCAGAAGCGGGACTTCGTCAAGGAAGGGCATGTGATCGAGGATGGCTCTCGGCTCAGTGTTACTTTGCATTACAAAAACGGGACAAATCCAATGTAAACAGCCTAAGAGCGCAGCCATATTTGTCCAAAAGTTTTAAGCTGGAAGGTGTTGGATTTGCTCTTTGTGGAAGTAGCTTTTTTTAATGATGCATGTTATCTATAGGCGTGCAGCAGCACGGACGCGCTTCGCGCGTCCGCGCGCGTGAGCTTCGCTCACGCGCGTTGCTTTTGCACGTATCATGGGTAAATGTGTATTCAACCCAAAGTGGTCTGCAACATATGATTGGGTCATGAAAGCTGAGGACAAATACAAGGCATTCTGCAAAATTTGCACAAAACTGATCGATCTTGGAAGGATGGGAGAGTGCGCATTGAGATCCCATGAAAAAAGTGAAACATACATGTAGAGGTATACACATGGACACCATAGATCTGTTCTTAAGGGTAATTGGTAGATTGTGTAATTGAAAGCATTAATAATTACATATTTTAATAAAATATCAAAGGTATGGTCATATACATTGAGTCCTTAAAATTGTCGCAAAAGTCCCTAAAAAGTACCTAAAAAGGCCTTGAATTTATGTTTGAAAAGTCTGTATGAACCATGTCTATCTATCTATCTATCTATCTATCTATCTATCTATCTATCTATCTATCTATCTATCTATCTATCCTGCATTATTTATATCCATCTACCTGATATTCATTTCATTAAGGAAAATATGTTGAAGTCAAAATCAAACCCTATCTATCTATCTATCTATCTATCTATCTATCTATCTCCCTACCTACCGAGCTATCTACCTATCTTTCTATCTATCTTTCTATCTTACTATCTATCTATCTATTCAGAGACCTGTTAATTATTTCAATATGGAAAATATGTGTATGAAGTCGAAATCAAAATCCTGCCTTTCCTTTGTTTCGATCTATCTATCTATCTATCTATCTATCTATCTATCTATCTTGCAATCTTAATATCTATTCAGCTACCTGATATTCATTTCATGACGGAAAATATGTTTAAATCAAAATCAAACCCCATCTATCTATCTATCTATCTATTTTTTCAGTGACCTGATATTCATTTCAATATAGAAAATATTTGTATTAAGTCAAAATCGAAACCCTGCCTATCTATCTATCTATCTATCTATCTATTTTTCCTGCAATCTTTATATCTATTCAGCTAACCGATATTCATTTTATTACGGAAAATATATTTAAGTCAAAATCAAACCCCATCTATCTATCTATCTATCTATCTATCTATCTATCTATTCACCGATTATGGAAAATATGTGTATTAAGTCGAAATCTATCTATCTATCTATCTATTTATTTATTCATCCATCTATCTATCTCTCAATCGCCTTATCTATCTACGGAAAACATGTTTATTATATCGTAATAAAACACTATCTACCTATCTATCTATCTATCTATCTATCTATCTATCTATCTATTCAGTGGCCTGATATTCATTTCAATATGGAATGTATGTGTATAAAGTCGAAATAAAAATCCTGTCTATCCTTCTTTCTATCTTCCTATCTATCCATCTATTATTCTATGTATCTATCTATCTGTCTGCCTCTGTCTGTCTGCCTATCTATCTATCTATCTATCTATCTATCTATCTATCTATCTATCCTGCAATCTTAATATCTATTCTGCTATTTGATATTCATTTCATTACGGAAAATATCTTTAAGTCAAAATCAAACATCATCTATCTATGTATTTATCTGTCTGTCTATCTATCTATCTATCTATGTATTTATCTATCTAGCTATCTATCTTTCTATCTATTCAGAGACCTAATATTCATTTCAATATGGAAAATATGTGTATAAAGTCGAAATCAAAAATCTGCCTATCCTTCTTTCTATCTACCTATCTTCCTACCTACCTACCTATCTATCTATCTATCTATCTATCTATCTATCTATCTATCTATCTATCTATCTATCTTTCTGTCTATCTATCCTGCAGTCCTAATATCTATTCAGCTACCTGATATTCATTTCATTACGGAAAAATATGTTTAAGTCAAAATCAAACCCCATCTATCTATCTATCTATCTATCTATCTATCTATCTATCTATCTATCTGCCTGCCATCTTCCCTATCTATCTATCTATCTATCTATCTATCTATCCATCTATCTCCTGGTCCTCTTTATTATTTTCGAATAAAAATTTGTATTAAGTCGAAGTCACACTGAGGAATCGATAGTCGCCCAGAATTCAGTGAACGCGCAGCCTATCAGTGAACGCGCAGTAAAAATGTTTTAAATTTACGTGTGTGATCAGCTTCTGCGCGGATTTTCGTATTTATATCAGATGTTCTGAAAATACATCTACGCATACATTACTTGGCTGTGAAGGTATGTTTCATATTATGATAATAATCTTTTGCGAATTTCTCATGGAGTCAGGTAAAACCCGTTTTATTTTGTTCATTATCTTAAAAACGTAGAAAATAACGGTTTTCTTCTTTTTACCATAATACGCTATATTCTGTTTAATGTTTTCTTCAAGCAGAAGTAGAAGCAAGTAAATAGCTACAATTACAATAAATTTTGTCGTTGTCTGTCGTTTTGTTTATGAGATATTCTGCATTATATGACTGTACGCTGAAAATCAATGAACGAGTGATTTGTATCAGTGAACGCGACACTGTGAACGAAGTAAACGTGTAAGCCACTAATTGTAGTGTACCCAGTGAACGCTAATATTGAACCCAGTGAATGCGTGATATGTTGCCAGGGAATGCGCAAGTTTTGTATTATTTGCCTGGAAGCCCATAAAATTTGTCAGTGGGTTTACCAGTAGTTATGCGTGACTTTAGTTTTAAGCATTCTTCTGTGTTTTTCAGAGGTACGAGATGGCAAATACCCCTGAGTACAGGTGCTATAGCTGCTCGTTTTTTGGAGACTTCCAAAATGTCATGGAACACTCTTTTACTCTTACTGTTTCGTTGTTAAATTTTTCCGTCAAAAGTCAGATTTGTAACACGTGTTATCTGTTACTGTTCCCGCTTGCCTCACCCCCACCCCGCCCCACCTCTGCTTTCAATTCAAAGCATCAGCAATATCCATAGAGATTCATATGTATTCAGCTGCTCTAGAACAGTAAGGTGACTCTCAGTTTCAGGCTTCAGGGGAGGATTAGAGTCAAATCTACCAAACCTACAGTGAAATCACGAATATCACAGTAGATTAATCATTACACACTCTATGTGCTTCAATGATTTCATAAGAATGCACGCATGGAAATAAATAAAATAAATAAGTAAAAATCAAAACATATTTCCCTGTGATTTTCTCATTTGAAAAGTCAAGATCACTATCAACATGAATAACAAAATGTGTCACATTTCTGCAAGAAACAATAATAAAGGTGAATAAGTCTGTGAAGCCGTGCAGCTCTTGTTTGTTAATGTATATTTCTCAGGATCCATCATTGATCCAGCGGGCATACAACGTCGAAATGACGTCGTACTGACGTTGATGCGACGTTATGTCGTCGCACCGACGTAAATACGACGTCATTTCGACGTCATATGCCTGCTGGGTCGACTCGTGCTAACATCAGGCGCTCTGCTCAAGCTGCATAGATGCGCAGACAGGTCTATTTTTTCTGTTCACATATGCTTTGAGCGCTTGTTTCGCGCCACATAACTCAATTCGCATCATGATTTAGGAAACAAAAATTCAACTCATGAACCAAATAAAAAATACTGGCATTCTAACAAGAAAGCTGACTGACGTCGCGTGAAAAAGTACCTCATGCCATATATGTATACTAAATGCTCGAATCAACAACGTATCTGCTGAAGAACATTATTATTATTAATATTTAAATTTTCTTGGCTCCCAGAGGAATTATACATTGACAAGTGAGCCAGAATGACTCCTATCAGACAAAGCAAATGCGCAGGTTGATCTCAGACTTTCCTGTTTGCACATGGTATAAGGTACCTTTCTACGTGACGCCGGTCAAACATTGATATGCCTAAGATACAATGACCATTTTAAACAGTTTTCAACTGACGACACAGCGCCGTCAAAATCTGCTCATTTAGCTGTCTAATCTGGGTCTTACTGTTTGCAGGGACCATATGGTAGAATTTGCTGCAATAAGAGCAATTGCCGCTTTACTGGACGAGTCTTTTATTATCAGGTGTGTGAATCATATGAAAACACACACACCTGATAATAAATGCTCAGACGGTCTTATTCTTTCTTTGAATGAAAATTAAACAGAGCTTCGCTCAACACCATGGATCGTCAGGCAAGTGCTAAATGTGAAAGCTCGGATCAGTCTGCAGTCTGATAAGAGTCTTTGATGTTCGCAATACTGATTCCTCAGGTTCCATACGTTGTTTATGTGACATCAGACTGAGCGAGTGCGCAAGCTGATCTGACTGTATGTTGTTTACATACGCACGAAGACCATTTTCGTTTATCAATTTGGCAGAATTGTGCATTACATGTATACAACTGAGATATCCGCACAGATATTCCGGCAAACTTCGACTACCTCAGTAATTTCTAACAGTGAAAATTAAAGCAGTAGTCCTGCTCAAAATGACCCATTCCATTTATTAGTTAAAATGACTGTAAACTTACCCTCTAACCTTTTCTTAGCCTTTTAGAAAGCTTTAACACTTTTAGACATGCTCAATTAGTGTGTAAACCGAGTGAGTAACACAGACACATACATGCTCCTGTGGGATCCATGACATTTCGTCTAAAGACATTTCGTCTAAAAGGCATTTCGTCTAAACGACATTACGTCTAAAAGACATTTGGTCTAAACGACATTTGGTCTAAATGACATTTCGTCTAAATGACAACTCGTCTAATGCAACGTTTCGTCTAAATTTCGTCTAAAATTTGTCTAAAATTCGTCTAAATTTTGTCTAAAATAGATTATCTTAGAGGGTAGTTTCAATGACGATGAGACAGCATCTTTGATTTTAGCCATTGACATCTTAACGACTATTGTCAGACTAAGCTGATCCGTGCTTATTGTATGCCGATTCTTGAGTTACTTTTCCATTAACTGTTGTCAAGCGACCTGTGCAGCTGCGATCGGTACATCTTCAGTAGTTGTTTTAAGCAAGTTTCATTTGGCCTCTGTTGCTCTTAAAAAATTAAGGAGCTCCATTATACTAAGTTCTAGTTACCAAAACCTGTCTTAGTGGCCACCTCTATTAAGCAAGCAACCTGTATTAAGCAAGCATATATTCAGTTCCAAAAGCAGGCACATTCATAGAAATGAACTTGTATTAAGCAAGCACCTGTCTTAAGCGGATTTGATTATCCCTTAGTTGCTTGCTTAATACAAGTTGGACTGTAAATCAAACAAATCAAACTGGATGTAAAATGAAAACTAACAATGGTCATCATTTGTTCCTTTATTACTAACGGTACAGGAACAATTCAATGCATTGTACTGCCTCAAATACTACTCACTTGTGAGCGCTGGATAAAAGACAAGTTAACATAGTTGAAAGAACATCGGTAATAAAACTGCAGAGCCGGGATAAATTTCCATGGTATTACTGCGCGTTATATACGACATTTCGTCTAAATATTTTCCATGAAATGTTTAGACGAACTATCGCAACTTAAGAATTTTTTAGACCAAATGTCACACTCGGCGATTTTTCCATTAGACGAAATGTCCTTTAGACCAAATGTCCTTTCGACGAAATGTCCTTTAGACGAATTATCCTTTAGATGAAATGTCTTTAGACGAAATGTCGTGCGCCCGCTCCTGTGTGTATTGACTTTTTTTCGGGTCACTAAAAGTAAAACAGGCTAACACTAAAACCAGCAGTATCATTCGGACTTATGAATGAGTCCTGAAGTGAATGGAAATGAGAGTTACAATGGCTTTACTTTCATAAAAACACACTACGTGTACAGATTTTGAGAATATGAAATTTGGACAGGATTACTGCTTTAAAAGAAAAATGCTGAACGGGCTTCTTCACAGGAAAATAAAGTAGGCCATGATACAAGATAGGATTATGTGTACACAAATTAGATGATTTGTTGTTGTAATTTTAAGCTAAATTTAGCTCTGGCTTTAATCGCGACCTTTCCGGCGTTCAATGCGTACACTGTTTTCCCTTTCACTTCGTACAACGCAGCGCGTTTGCTTCGTACACACAGATTATTGTGCTACTCGTTCACTGATACAGTTTTCGCGTTCACTGATTTGTGGCGTACATTGATAAAATGGGTTGTATCTCCTAAATGCTTGCATCTTATGGAACAAAACCTTTTATAGTTTCAGGATCACCTTCCGTCGTAACCACTTACCACAGCAAATTCACATCATGAGCTTTTTTATGGAAAAAAGGCCGCTGTTCAGAAAATTTATGACACGAAATCAGCTTGCAAGCCAATTGGTTCCTTATATTTTTTCTAATATCTTGTTTTGACAAAATTTATTTCAAAATAGCAGAAGATTATTATAATTAGCTTTGGATAAAGGGCAATAGAAGTGGTTATAACACAAATAATAACACCATCTACCACTTTAAGTAGCAGTACCCCGCTCCAAAAAACTAAAATAAACTGCGCGTTCACTGATTGGCTGCGCGTTCACTGAATTCTGGGTGACCATCGATTCTTCAGTGTGCGAAGTGCCATTACCTACCTACCTACCTTCCTATCTACCTGCCTGCCAGCCTCCATGTCTGACTGCCTACCTACCTTCCTATCTATCTATCTATCTATCTATCTATCTATCTATCTATCTATTATTGGCAAATAAAAATGTGTATTAAGTCGAAGTTAATAATGTGTTAAAATGAATATTAAGACGAATTTCACCTACCCACCTACCTACCCGCCTACCTACCTACCTGCCTGCCTGCCTGCCTACCTACCTTCCTACCTACCTGCCAACTATCTATCTATCAATCTATCTATCTATTTGCCAACCTACCTAACTACCTACCTGCCTGCCTGCCTCCCTTTCTATCTATCTATCTATCTATCTATCGATCGATATGTCCGTCCGTCTGTCTATCTATATATCTATCTATCTATCTATCCATCTATCTATCTATCTGTCCGTCCATCCGTCCGTCCGTCTATCTATCTATCTATCTATCTATCTATCTATCTATCTATCTATCTATCTATCTATCTATCTATCTATCCAATTATCTATCTATCTATCTATCTATCTATCTATCTATCTATCTATCTATAGGTCCGTTCCAAAAATAATATACCCCTGCAATATTTCACAATAAATTGCATTCTTTTCCTGCATTGTTTGGGTTAGTGTCGAATGGATATTGAACTGGCTGACATAAGACTTCTACAATTTGTTAATATGTATATATGTAATAAAATGGTAGTTGGTTTATTCAGATCATGAAGATCCTGGCCGAATAGGAGGCTGCGTTTGAAGTATTCCGAATTTTAAGCAGGTTTTAACTCCATTTTTTCAAGTAATTCCGATTAGTGCGCTGTATGTAATGTGAAAAATTCCAATATCTGGCATGACTGTTATGCAATGACAACTACTAAAGAGACATACAAAATTTCATTTGAATCGCAAAAAGTCTAAAGTATAGAAAGAATGATTAAATTCACCCATTGTCTAATGGATTTGAAAATGAATCTAGCTTATAAGGGAGTTAAAGTTTAAGATTGCCCTCGAAATTCCAAGGACTTAAATCCAATTGAAGAAAGGAGGACATTATTTAAGAAAACATGAAAAAGGCCAATTTGGAAAAGAAATTTTTGGACACGCATATTCTCTGTGTGGTATTCTATTAACAGGAATATATTAATGCAACTGTACGATTTAATACAATACGGGTGCAAGCAACATTTAACAGTTTAAGGCTAAAGGAAGACCTACCCAATACTAACACGTGATACACGAACTGTCAAATGAAACGAATGACACAATTCTGACAGACATATAAGGTGTACACAATTTAATATCCTCTCTCTCTCTCTCTTGATGTCTGAAAGTTCAAATCGAATACATAAAAGTGAGTTCCTTTAAGAGCAGTGAAAACATTCAAAAGAAAGGGTGTGGGCCAGACTGTATAATTTCGAATGATAAATTCTCCTCAGTGACCCTGAATAAACTGGCAATTGCAATGAATGCCAGAGAAAGCACACTGTAATTTCGAGGTACAAGGCAGTCAATCTAAAGACTGTTTACTTTTACAAGTTTATTTTTCATTTTCATATCCATTAGACAGTCGGCGTAATTCAGGCTTTTTCTATACTTCAGATATTTTGCGAATAAAATGAATTTTTGTATGCCTCTTTAGTAGTTCTCAATGCGTGACAGTCATGCCAAACATTGGCACTTTTTACGTTGCATACAGTGCACCAGTCGGAATAACTTGAAAAATGGAGTTAAAATCTGCTTAAGGTTCGGTATACTTCAAAAGCAGCCTCCCATTTGGTCACGAACCTTATGATCTGAATTACCACTTTATCACACATATGCATGTTAACAGATTGTAGAAGTTTCATGTCAGCTAGTTTAATAAAAATTCGGCATTAACCGATGCAATGCAGGCAAAGGGTGCAATTTAATATCCTACATTGCAGGGGTATATTATTTTTAAACGGACCTGTATCTATCTATCTATCTATCTATCTATCTATCTATCTATCTTTTGGTCCTCTTTTTATTGGCGAATTAAAATGTGTATTAAGTCGAAGTTAATAATTTGTTAGAAATGCATATTAAGTCGAAGTTCACCTACCTACCTATTTACCTACTTACATACCCACCTACCTACCTACCTAGTACCTACCTACTTACCTACCTATATACACACATACCTTCCTATCAATTAAGCTACCTACCTACCTACATACCGGCCTACCTACCTGCATGCCAGCCTACCTGCCTGCCTTCCTACCTACCTACCTAAGTACTTACCTATCTACCTACCAGCCAACCTACCTACCTGCCTGCCTGCAAGCCTCACTGTCTGCCTGCCAGCCTGCCTACCTACCTTCCTATTTACCTACTTAGATACCCACCTACCCTCCTACCTACATACCTACCTACCATCTACCTACCTACTTTATACCTACCTACCTACCTTACTATCTACCTACCTACCTGCCAGCCTCCCTTTCTGTCTGCCTACCTACCTACCTACCTACCTTCCTATCTACCAACCTACCTACCTAACTAACTAACTACCAACCTAACAACCTGCCTGCCAGCATCCCTGTCTGCCTGCCTGCCTGCCTGCCTATCTACCTACCTACCGACCTACCTATCTATCTATCTATCTATCTATCTATTTATCTATCTATCTATTATTGGCAAATAAAAATGTGTATTAAGTCGAAGTTAATAATTAGTATAAAATGCATATTAAGACGAAGTGCACCTACAATCCTATTTACCTAGTAGCTAGAACTTACCTACCTACCTACCTAAGTACCTACTTACCTACCTACCAGCCTAACTGCCTACCTACCTGCCTGCCAGCCTCTCTGTCTGCCTGCCAGCCTGCCTACCTACCTTCCTACCTACCTACCTACCTATCTATCTATCTATCTATCTATCTATCTATCTATCTATCTATCTATCTATCTATCTATCTATCAGTCTTTCTATCTCCTGGTCCTCTTTATTATTGGCGAATTAAAATGTGTACTTAGTCGAAGTTAATAATTCTTTAAAAATGCATATTAAGTCGAAGTCCATCTACCTACCTATTTACCCACCTACCTACCTATTTTCCCACCTACCTATCTACCTACCTATATACCTACCTACGTACCTACCTACCTACCTACCTACCTACTTACCTACCTACCTACCTACCAGCCTACCTACCTACCTACCTACCATCCTAACTACCTACCTACCTGCCTGCCTGCCAGCCTGCCTACCTTCCTTATTCCTTCCTTCCTACCTACCTACCTACCTACCTACCTATCTATCTATCTATCTATCTATCTATCTATCTATCTATCTAATCTATCGTATCGTATCTATCTATCTATCTATCTATCTATCTATCTATCTATCTATCTATCTATATATATCTATCTATCTATCTATCTATATATATATATATATATTTCCATCTATCTATCTATCTATCTATCTATCTATCTATCTATCTATCTATCGTCTGGTCCTCTTTATTATTGGCGAATTGTGTACTAAGTCGAAGTTAATAATTTTTTAAAAATGCATATTAAGTCCACCTACCTACCTATTTACCCACCTACCTATCTACCTACCTACTATCTACCTATATACCTACGCACGTACCTACCTACCTACCTACTTACCTACCTACCTACCTGCCTGCCAGCCTCCAAAAAAGTCAAAGTCAAAATAACTTTATTCACTCAGGTCACAAACATGACATAAGAGGAACTGTTCATATACTAAACGTAGCAGGTACAGGTAGCTTACAAACATATAAATCGAAATGTAATGATACAACTAGAAAATGTGTTTATGAAACACTATGCCCCCAACCATATGCTTGCCTCTAAAGAGGGTTCATCCCATATTAATGTTTAAGTCAGAAAGGGGGTTTAATCAGTTCATCTGCATCTTAATTAGCCTGTAACTGTATGCCAAATATAACGAACATAGCTTAGCAGTTCTTCAAATATGCCTCAAAAGTTAATCAGATCATCTACATCTTGGTCCAAACCTGCATACCAAATACATGTATAAGGATCCTAGCTTATGCGGTTTTCCAGATATTTTGTTCACAAGCTTGTTCCCATAGTATATATGCCTATGTCTGAAAAGAGGGACTAACTCAACCAAAAATTTATGAAATATGCTCAAAAGTTACGAAATATGCTCAAAAGTTAATTTAGGTCCTCTAAACCTTGGTCTGCAACTGCATGCGAAATATCAGAATCCTAGCTTAAGAGGTGCTTCAGATATTTTGTTCACAAGGTTGTTCCTATATAAAATGACCAAGTCGCAAAAGGGGCATAACTCCTGAAAGACAAGACAGGTAGAGTAAAAATATGGGTCATCTTATTTTTCATGTTCATGCAGCATATAAAATTACAAGTTCCTATCTCTTACGGTTCTTGACAGTATGTAAGAGTACCTTTGTATCATAGGGTTTGTGATATTCTATTCTATTCTATTCCTTTTCTATGCTAGTTACATTCTATTGTGATATATTTAGATCTTCTATTATTAGTACATAACGTCGTTTCTATGGAACGTCGCTAACGTCATTCTTATAGTAGTATTCTATGTGATGGCATATTAAACTAAGAAATCATGAAACTTGTCAGTTAATTAAGCGACATAACATTGGCGACGAGGAAAAAGGACATATTTCATTAGAACTAATAATACTTGCGCACCACAGACAAGTAAATTCTTGAATGGCTGAAGGAGGAAGAAATCTCAGGATAAATCCATTTACTGTGGACGATGACCACATAGCAATGGGTGAAAAATGGGATGAATGGCTAGAGGAGCTAGAAAGAGAAATGAGGTTCTTTCATATCAGCGATGCAGCTGACAAGAAGGATGCAATGCTCATCTATGGACGGGTTGAAATCAGAAGACTGGACTAAAGTCTGCAAGATCCCCAGGAACGTGATGATTATGCTAAGCTGAGAGGAAAATTAACAGACTATTTTGCACCAAAGAAAAATGCACATTATGCCAGGTATCTTTTTCTTAAAATGAGGCCGCAAGCTGGTGAAAGGAATTAGGGACATAACGGACCACGGACAAAACGGACCACGGACAAAACGGACCACGTTCAGGACGAAACGGACCACGTTCAGGACAAAACGGACCACGTTTAAGGTCATAACGGACCACGTTCAGACCTTGAGAAAGCATGTTTTATTTTAGTTGCAACACTAATGAAGAAATCTGCATGCTCAAAAGATAAGAATCTTTCCATTAAATTAATTAGATAGTTGCGACAACCAAAGATAGTTGAGGCTATGAACAGTAGTCAAATAATTGTGACCATTTAACATTGTCTTTGGTAATTATATACTCCATAATCTTTTAATTGGCACCAATTAATGGTCTGGTTTGTCTTCTAGCGTGGTCCGTTTGGTCCTGAAACGTGGTCCGTTTTGTCCTGAAACGTGGTCCGTTTTGTCCTAACCGTGGTCCGTTTTGTCTGGTCCGTTTTGTCCATGGTCCGTTTTGTCCGAGTACCGGTGAAAGTACTATATCTTATGCAGCACGACTGCGAGAAAAGGCAGTGAACTGTGAATTCCATGATATTGATGAAAGAATACTAGAGCAAATAGTACAGACAACTGATAATGCTGAACTTATTCGTAAAGTGTTGCATAAGAAATGGACACTACAACAAACCTTAGCAGAAATGCAGGTGTTGGAAGATACTTCTATGCAGGTGGAAGCTATGGGCCAGCAACTTACCAGTAAGGCATCGAAGATTAAAAAGAAGAAAAAAGATAAAAACAAAACTCCAAATATGGGAAAGGCCAAAGAAAGATACAAAACGTGCAAATACTGTGGCAAAACACATCCAATGCAAAAAGAGCTATGTCCTGCATATGGAAAATTCTGCAGCATATGTGGGAAACCCAATCATTTCTCAACTGTCTGTCTATCAGCTACCCAGCAGAGGGAAAAACTAAAAGGGAAGTCATCGCGTGACGCCAGGAGAGACATCAGGAGAGCAATGAATGACTCAGAGACAGATGGCTCGGACAGCGAAGCGGACCCAGATATTGATTTTATAGAAGACTCTGTGCGGCATCTGAAAATTGGGAGGATAAAAATAAACAGGGTAAGCGACTATGAAAAGACTGTCCCTATTGTAATAAATGATGTAATTGTTCGCATAGAACCGGACAGCGGTGCAGATGTCAATGTAATGGGCGAACACCAATACAAGGCTCTTAAACATAAAACATGTGGAAATCTTTCACTTATACAAAGCAGCACTAAACTGAGCACGCTTCAGAACGATTTGCAAATCTTTGGTGAGTTTAAAGCAACTGCTCGAAATCAAACAAGAGGGACAGAAACAACTTTTGTGGTAGTGAAAGGCAAGATTAACTCTCCACCATTATTATGAAGAAGAGCGCTTTTTGAGCTAGGCATGCTTGAGATAAGGCCAGACGGATCTTTGAAAGAAACAAACGAACTTAGAAGAACAGACAGCAAAGCTGTTAAATCTATCCTGGACAATAAGGAGAGATTAGACTTAGAGAAGATACTGGAACAGCACAAGGAGGTTTTCAATGGCATAGGAAAAATCTTCGATAAGAAAAATAATGAGGAATTTTTAGTTAAATTCTCAATGAAGCCAGATGCTACACCTGTAGCGCAAAAACCACGGTCTGTTCCATACTATCTTCAAGAACCACTGCGGAAATGGCTTGATGAATGTATCAAAGGAGAGATATTTGAGAAAGTGGAACCAGGAGAACCAGTAACATGGTGTTCTCCACTAGTTGTTCAGCCTAAGCCAAGGTACTCAAATGCAAGCAAGGATAACTTGGAGCCGCATATGATCAGGGCCAGTGTAGACTTGCGAGTCCCCAAGAAGTATATGGAAAGAAACAGAATTATGCAATCACCAGTTGTTGAAGATTTTACATGCAAATTTCATCAGTGCAAAATATTTTCAAAGATGGACTTGAAACAAGGGTATCACCAGCTGATCCTCCATCCAGACTCTAGAGCTGTCGCTACTTTCAGTACACCATGGGGTAACATGCGGCCAAAAAGACTGATATTTGGGGCAAAGTCGTCACAAGATTTATTCGATGAAGCTATGTTTCGAATTTTTGGAGACATCCCTAACTGTATGAACCAAAGAGACGACATCCTCATTGGGGGCATTACCTTAGCTGACCACAATAAGACACTCGAGGAAGTTCTACAACGTGCCAAAGATTTCGGTATTACACTCAACAAAGAAAAAATGTCTGTTTGGAGTGCACGAACTTGATTTTTATGGCTACCGATTCACAAGTGAGGGACTCAAGCCAACACCAGACAAAGTCAGGGCGGTAAAAGAATGCAAACCTCCAGGATCCAGAGATGAGGTAAAGAGCTTTCTGGGCATGATAGGATACCTATCAAAATTCATCCAAGGGTATTCAGTACTGACAGCACCACTGAGACGGTTGACTGGACAAGATGTTCCCTTCACGTGGGGGACAGAAGAAAATGCAGCCTTTCAGAAGCTTAAAAACAGCATTACAAATGATGACACAGTGGCATTCTTCGACCCCAGAAAGCCGATCTTCGTACGCGCTGAGGCTAGTTTTCATGAAGGTTTGTCAGCTGGGTTATTCCAAAGAACTGGCAAGGGATTACAGCCTGTTCATTATATCAGTAGGTCAATGACTCCCGCAGAAACGCGATACAGCCAAACAGAAAAAGATGCCTTGGCTGTAAAATGGGCGAAAACAAGATTCAGCATGTACCTGCTAGGGGCTCCGAAGTTTAAGATCATTACATCGCATAAACCATTGATACCCATGTTCAACAAATCATGTGCAAAACTACCACCCAGAATTGAAAAATGGATCATGGAAATGCAGGATGTCGATTATGAGCTTGTGTATGAACCAGGCAAAGATGCTGCAGATCCTTTGGATTATTTGTCCCGACATCCACTTCCAGAAACAGAAAGAGATGACACTGAGAAAACAATCAACACCATAGTCAGCAATGAGCATGGCGTTGTCATGAATAGTATAGTAGAAGCTACCTCAAAAGACACCATTCTTCAAGACATCTTGAAAATAATGAACCAAAATAACTGGGAAAACCATAAAGATAGGCCAGAAATAAAGCCATTCTTTCTGGTCAAGCATGAACTCTCAAAAGTAAAAGGATTACTTCTAAGATGTAAGCAGATAGTAATACCCGAGAAATTACAACATGTCATAACTGCCGCGCACAGTATGGGCCATTTCGGAATGACAAGGACAAAACAGATGCTTCGAGCAAAATACTGGTTCCCACGCCTCAATGCCATGGTTGAAAACGCTATATCAAGATGTTATCAGTGCCAGGTGTCAACTGCTGAGCACAAGCAGGAACCAGTCAAACCATCTGAAATACCAGAATCAGCATGGCATACACTCTCAGTAGACTTTGGTGGACCATATCCAGATGGTCACTACAACCTGGTGGTCATAGATAAGAGGACTAGATTTCCAGTATTTGAACAGGTAACATCGACGTCCTTCAAAGTTACGTGTGAAAGACTGAGAAAAATATTTGCAACGCACGGAATACCAGAACGCCTAGAATCTGACAACGGACCACCTTTCAATTCAGCAGACTTCAAAAAGTTTGCTGAAGAAATGGGATTTACACATCATAGGGTGACTCCAGAGCATCCAAGAGCAAATGGAGAAGCAGAAAGCTTCATGAAAGTGCTAAACAAGACAGAACAGATAGCACATAGTGAGGGACAATCAAGTAACACGGCAATACAGTGTATGCTCATGGGGTACAGATCGACACCACACCCAGCAACCGGATATTCACCATATGAGGCTTTGATGAAAAGGAATGTAAGAACAAAACTAGACTTTATGTCCTTTTCAAGAGGAGATTACCATAGAATGGATCAAGAGATAACAAAAAATGACAGTGAGTATAAAAAGAAATGGACCAACCAGCACAGACATCCAAAATGTGAAAAGCATCATTTTAAAATAGGTGACAAAGCATTGCTGCAAAAGAGAAAAGTAAATAAATGGTCCACAGAATACGAGAAAGAGTATTATAAAGTCAGAAATATGTGGCTCAACTATAACAGCCAAACGGAAGTCAGATGGGCGTACCATATGCAGGGATGCATCGAAGTTTAAACTTCTATGGGAGCCTCAGGGTAAGAGCTGGAGAGAAAGGTTGTTGAGCAAACCAGATCGAAAACGGCAGCAGGAAAACACTAGAGCAGAGGAAGGCACAGGTGAGCAAAATGATACAAGGCAAGAAGAAGCAATAGAGGAGGGGATCCAACAAAACGCTACTCAACAGCACGACAACGGACAACATCTAGAACATCTACCACGGCCGCCACAAAGGAGAGAGTTACCTAAACGAACCAGAAGACCGCCACTTAGATTTAGAGACTATGTTCTAGAAACTCAAAGATAAATATTTATTCAACTTCGTCTTTAAGCAATTAACATATAGTTTATTCAGACCTAGATTAGAGACTGTTCTAGAAACTCAAAGACAAATCAATATACATTTAACTTTGGTTTTAAGCAGTTTACATTGATTCTATTCAGACTGAAAGACTATCTTTTATAGCATGGGAGAAATGTGATATTCTATTCTATTCTATTCCTTTTCTATGCTAGTTACATTCTATTGTGATATATTTAGATCTTCTATTATTAGTACATAACGTCGTTTCTATTGAACGTCGCTAACGTCATTCTTATAGTAGTATTCTATGTGATGGCATATTAAACTAAGAAATCATGAAACTTGTCAGTTAATTAAGCGACATAACAGGGTTCAATGCAATAAGTCGAAAAAGGGGCATAACTCAGTCTAAAATTCACAATCTTTTTTCAAAGGTTAATCAGGTAAGCTACACTTTGGGCAATGTCTTCCTGCGAAAAATCATCATCATAGCGTCAGGGATTCTTGAGATATTTTGTTCACAATATAGGCTTACAATGCACTAAGTCGAAAAAGGGGCATAACTCAGTCAAAAATTCATGATATATTTTCAAAAGTTGATCAGTACATCTACACCTTGGGCATTGTCTTCCTGCAAAAAATCATGATCCTAGCATCAAGGTTTTTTGAGAGTTTTTGTTCACAAGGTTCCATAGGCTTACAATGCACTAAGTCGAAAAAGGGGCATAACTCAGTCAAAAATTTAAAAGTTTATCAGTAGATTTACACCTTGGGCAATGTCTTCCTGCAAAAAATCATGATCCTAGCATCAGGGGTTTTTGAGATATTTTGTTCACAAGATTGCATAGGCTTACAATGCACTAAGTCGAAAAGGGGCATAACTCAGTCAAACATTACGATATATTTTAAAAAATTAATCAGTAGATTAACACCTTGGGCAATGTCTTCCTGCAAAAAATCATGATCCTAGCATCAGGGGTTTTTATCCCCCGACCGAAAGGTTCGGGGGATATAGCGATGAGCCTGGCGTCCGTCCGTCCGTCTGTCTGTCCGTCCGTCCGTCCGTCCGTCCGTAAACATTTTATTGTCCGCTCTGTATCTTGAATACCCTTTGGAATATTTTCATGATACTTCACAGTTATGTAGAACAGGTCATGACGATGTGTCGCATACAAGAATGGTAACTCTTGCTATTGTACTTTTTGAATTATCTCCCCTTTGGTGATTTTTTGGCAGATTCGTGTCCGCTCTGTAACTTGAATACCCTCTGGAATATTTTCATGATACTTCACAGAAATGTAGAACAGGTCATGATGATGTGTCGCGAACAAGAATGTCAACTCTTGCTTTCTTACTTTTTGAGTTATCTCCCCTTGATAGTTTTAGTTGTGATTTTTTGGCAGATTCGTGTCCGCTCTATAACTTTAATACCCTTTTGAATACTCTCATGATACTTCACAGATATGTAGAACAGGTCATGACGGTGTGTCGCGAACAAGAATGACAACTCTTGCTTTCTTACTTTTTGAGTTATTTCCCCTTGATCATTTTAGGTATGATTTCGTGTCCACTCTATAACTTGAATACCTTTTGGAATATTTTCATGATACTTCACAGACATGTAGAACAGGTCATGATGATGTGTCGCGACCAAGAATGACAACTCCTGCTTTCTCACTTTTTGAGTTATTTCCCCTTGATGGTTTTAGGTGTGATTTCGTGTCCGCTCTATAACTTGAATACCTTTTGGAATATTTTCATGATATTTCACAGATATGTAGAACAGGTCATGATGATGTGTCGCGAACAAGAATGACAACTCTTGCCTTCTTAGTTTGGGAGTTATTTCCCTTTGATGATTTTAGGTGTCCGCTTCATAGCTTGAATACCTTTTGAAATATTTTCATGATACTTCACAGATATGCAGAGCACATTATGACAATTTGTCTCATACATGAATGATAACTCTTGCTTATATACTTTGTGAGTTATTTTCCTCTGGTAGTTTGAGCTGCTGTTTGAGTCTCTGCTCCATATCTGTATAACCCTGGCCAGCTCCAGAATTTGAATAACCGTGTACATTTTAGAACATTGATGATCATGCTGTGATATCTTATCAGTGTTCCTAACTCTCTCTGACCCCTCCACATTCCAGTGCCCCCTCTCGCACCTCCCCCCCCCCCCCCCCCAAAAAAAAAGAAAATCCAGATTTGGATTCTTTGTCCAAATTCACTTACTAGAGAGCTCAAAATTAGGTTTGTAGGGCTTGTGCTTTAGAAGTTATTCACACATTTTGAAAAATGAATGTATCGTATGCTATACATTTGTGTATATGGTGGCTGTTTGAGATATTACTTCGTTTTAGCAGTCAAGCATACTGTTTTAGTCTGAGTATTAGATAATCGTGCATCTGTTAACAGTTAATGTCAATCAGAAGCATAAAAGAAGGACAATATATTACTAATATGGTTTTCAAGTGCACCCTATTTACCAAGGCCCATGGGGGTCTTGGGCCGGGGATTTGCCATCTCCTCTGATGGCTATTTTTGAGATATTTTGTTCACAAGATTCCATAGGTTACAATACATTAAGTCGAAAAAGGGGCATAACTCAGTCAAAAATTCACGATATTTTTTCAAAAGTTAATCAGGTCATCTACACCTTGAGCAATGTCTTCCTGCATAATTACATGATCCTAGCATCAGGGATTCTGAAGAAATTTTGTTCACAAGATTCCATAGACTAAGTCGGAAAAGGGGCATAACTCTGAAAATATGTGACCAGGGGAGAAAAGGAAAAATACGGGGCCGCTATTTTTCATGTACATGCCACATATAAAATTTCAAGATCCTAGCATAAGCGGTTCTTGAGTGTCCCAGCTGCCCAAAAGCTTTACGGACGGATGGACGGACGGACGGATGGATGGACGGACGGACAGGCCCAAAGCAATATGTTTCCTCAACTTCTCCGAAGTTGGGGGCATAATTAATTCAGACTACATAAAAGAAAGGAGAGGGAGTAAGAAAAGGCCAGAAAACATATTCAGTCATTCAAGTTTAGCGACTAAAAAGTATTATCTTCACAACACCCCAATTACATTAAAATGTAACCTGGGGAGCAGAGATTGTCATCATTATGACCGAAGAAATAATAATGACAATGATAATTATACATTCAATCGGCTTAAACAGCGTATTCAGCATAATTTCGATAGGAAAAAGAAATTTAAGCGTAGCGTATATCGAAAACACCTAACTACGTATAGTAAATCCGAAAATACTACTACTACTACTACTACTAATAATAATAATAATGATAATTATATATAATGCCAGCAGCCATCGCACAATATTGTAAAGAATACTTAACCCCAAACCAAGCCGAACGATCCGACATTCACGACATCAACTAATTTCTAGAAAAAAAGGAAGCGGAAGAAGTCAGCAGTTGATACGATTCCTGTCTGCCTGCCTTCTTACCTACCTACCTACCTACCTTCTTACCTACCTACCTACCTACCTTCCTACCTACCTACCAACCTACCTACCTAACTAACTACCTACCAGCCTAATTACCAGCCTGCCAGCCTCCCTGTCAGTCTGCCTGCCTGCCTACCTACCTACCTAACTACCTACCTACCTCATTATCTATCTATCTATCTATCTATCTATCTATCTATCTATCTATCTATCCCCTGGTTCCCTTTTATTATTGGCGAATAAAAATGTGTACTAAGTCGAAGTTAATAATTTGTTAAAATGCATATTAAGTCGAAGTGCCACTACCTACCTATTTACCTACCTACCAACCCACCTACCTACGTACGTACCTACATACCTACCTACCTACGTACATACATACATACCTACTTACCTACCTACCTACCTAACAGCCATTATACCTTCCTGCCAGCCTCCCTGACTGCCTACCTACCTACCTACCTACCTACGATCTATCTATCTATCTATCTATCTATCTATCTATCTATCTATCTATCTATCCTCTGGTCCTCTTTATTATTGGCAAATGAAAATGTGTATTAAGTCGAAGTTAATAATTTGTTCAAAATGCATATTAAGTCGAACTGCTACTACCTACCTACCTACCTACCTACCTACCTACGTACCAACCTACCTACCTACCGACCTATCTAATTACCTAACTAACTACCAGCCTAACTACGAGCCTGCCAGCCTCCCTGTCTGTCTACCTGCCTGCCAACCGACCTACCTACCTACCTACCTACCTTCATACCATCTATCTATCTATCTATCTATCTATCTATCTATCTATCTATCTACCCATCCGTCCGTCTATCAATCTATCTATATTTATCTGTCTTATTATCTATCTATCTATCCGTCCGTCCGTCTATCTATCTATCTATCTATCTATCTATCTATCTATCTATCTATCTATCTATCTATCTGTTTAGCTGTCTATCTATCTATTTATCTGTTTAGCTGTCTTTCTATCTATTTATCTGTTTAGCTGTCTGTCCGCCTATCTATCTATCTATCTATCTATCAATCTATCTATCTATCTATATATCCATCTCTTAATCGCCTTATCTATCTACGGAAATTATATCGAAATAAACTCCATCTACATTTTTGTCTATCTATCTATCTATCTATCTATCTATCTATCTATCTATCTATCTATCTATCTAATCTATCTATCTATCTATCTGTCTATCTATCTATCCATCTGTCTGTAAGTATGTCTGAATGTCTGTATCTATCTATCTATCTATCTATCTATCTATCTATCCTGCAATATTTATATCTATTCATCTACCTGATATTCATTTCATTAAGGAAAATATGTTGAAGTCAAAATCAAACCCTATCTATCTATCTATCTATCTATCTATCTATCTATCTATCTATCTATCTATATATCTTTTGGTCCTCTTTTTATTGGCGAATTAAAATGTGTATTAAGTCGAAGTTAATAATTTGTTAGAAATGCATATTAAGTCGAAGTTCACCTACCTACCTCTTTACCTACTTACATACCCACCTACCTACCTACCTACCTACCTAGTACCTACCTACTTACCTACCTATATACACACATACCTTCCTATCAAATAAGCTACCTACATACCGACCTACCTACCTGCATGCCAGCCTACCTACCTGCCTGCCTACCTTCCTACCTACCTACCTACCTACCTACCTACCTAAGTACTTACCTATCTACCTACCAGCCAACCTACCTACCTGCCTGCCTGCCAGCCTCACTGTATGCCTGCCAGCCTGCCTACCTAACTTCCTATTTACCTACTTACATACCCACCTAACTACCTACCTACATACCTACCTACCATCTACCTACCTTCTATATACCTACCTACCTACCTAACTATCTACCTACCAGCCTACCTACCTGCCAGCCTCCCTGTCTGTCTGCCTACCGACCTTCCTATCTACCAACCTACCTACCTACCTAACTACCAGCCTAACAACCTGCCTGCCAGCATCCCTGTCTGTCTGCCTGCCTGCCTAAATACCTACCTACCGACCTATCTATCTATCTATCTATCTATCTATCTATTGTTGGCAAATAAAAATGTGTATTAAGTCGAAGTTATTAATTTGTTTAAAATGCATATTAAGACGTTGTGCGCCTACAATCCTATTTACCTAGCTAGATACCTACCTACCTACCTACCTAAGTACCTACCTAACTATCTATCTACCAGCCTAACTACCTATCTACCTGCCTGCCTGCCAGCCTGCCTGCCTGCCAGCGTGCCTACCTACCTTCCTTCCTACCTACCTTCCTATCTACTATTTATCTATCTATCTATCTATCTATCTATCTATCTATCTATCTATCTATCTATCTATCTATCTATCTAATCTATCTATCTATCTATCTATCTATCTATCTATCTATCTATCTATCTATCTTTCTGTCTATCTATCTATCTATCTATCTATCTATCTATCTATCTATCTATCTATCTATCTATCTATCTATCTATCTTCTGGTCCTCCTTATTATTGGCGAATTAAAATGTGTACTAAGTCGAAGTTAATGATTTTTTTAAAAATGCATATTAAGTCGAAGTCCACCTACCTACCTATTTACCCACTACCTATCTACCTACCTACTATCTACCTATATACCTACCTACGTACGTTCCTACCTACCGACCTACTTACCTACCTACCTACCTACTTACCTACCTACCTACCTGCCTGCCAGCCTCCCAAAAAGTCAAAGTCAAAATAACTTTATTCACTCAGGTTACAAACATGACATAAGAGGAACTGTTCATATACTAAACGTAGCAGGTACAGGTAGCTTACAAACATATAAATCGAAATGTAATGATACAACTAGAAAATGTGTTTATGAAACACTATGCCCCCAACCATATGCTTGCCTCTAAAGAAGGTTCATCCCATATTAATGTTTAAGTCAGAAAGGGGGTTTAATCAGTTCATCTGCATCTTAATTAGCCTGTAACTGTATGCCAAATATAAGGAACATAGCTTAGCAGTTCTTCAAATATGCCTCAAAAGTTAATCAGGTCATCTACATCTTGGCCCAAACCTGCATACCAAATACATGTATAAGGATCCTAGCTTATGCGGTTTTCCAGATATTTTGTTCACAAGCTTGTTCCCATAGTATATATGCCTATGTCTGAAAAAAAAACTAACTCAACCAAAAATTTATGAAATATGCTCAAAAGTTACGAAATATGCTCAAAAGTTAATTTAGGTCCTCTAAACCTTGATCTGCAACTGCATGCGAAATATCAGAATCCTAGCTTAAGAGGTGCTTCAGATATTTTGTTCTCAAGGTTGTTCCTATATAAAATGACCAAGTCGAAAAAGGGGCATAACTCCTGAAATACAAGACAGGTAGAGTAAAAAATATGGGTCATCTTATTTTTCATGTTCATGCAGCATATAAAATTACAAGTTCCTATCTCTTACGGTTCTTGACAGTATGTAAGAGTACCTTTGTATCATAGGGTTCAATGCAATAAGTCGAAAAAGGGGCATAACTCAGTCTAAAATTAACGATCTTTTTTCAAAGGTTAATCAGGTAACCTACACCTTGGGCAATGTCTTCCTGCAAAAAATCATGATCCTAGCGTCAGGGGTTCTTGTGATATTTTGTTCACAATATAGGCTTACAATGCACTAAGTCGAAAAAGGGGCATAACTCAGTAAAAAATTCACGATATATTTTCAAAAGTTGATCAGTACATATACACCTCGGGCAATGTCTTCCTGCAAAAACTCATGATCCTAGCATCAGGGTTTTCTGAGAGTTTTTGTTCACAAGGTTCCATAGGCTTACAATGCACTAAGTCGAAAAAGGGGCATAACTCAGTCAAAAATTTAAAAGTTAATCAGTAGATTTACACCTTGGGCAATGTCTTCCTGCCAAAAATCATGATCCTAGCATCAGGGGTTTTTGAGATATTTTATTCACAAGATTCCATAGGCTTACAATGCACTAAAGCGAAAAGGGGCATAACTCAGTCAAAAATTACGATATATTTTCAAAAGTTAAACAGTAGATTAACACCTTGGGCAATGTCATCCTGCAAATAATCATGATCCTAGCATCAGGGGTTTTGAGATATTTTGTTCACAAGATTCCATAGGGTTACAATACACTAAGTCGAAAAAGGGGCATAACGCAGTCAAAAATCACGATAGTTTTTCAAAAGTCTATCAGTTCACCTACACCTTGTGCAATGTCTTCCTGCATAAAATCATGCTCCTCGCATCAGGGATTCTAGAGATATTTTGTTCACAAGGCTCAATAGGCTTACAATGTACTAAGTCGAAAAAGGGTCATTACTCCGTCAAAAATTCACGATTTTTTTTTTCAAAAGTTAATCAGGTCATCTACACATTGAGCAATGTCTTCCTGCATAATTACATGATCCTAGCATCCGGGGTTCTGAAGAAATTTTGTTCACAAGATTCCATAGGCTAAGTCGAAAAAGGGGCATAACTCTGAAAATATGTGACCAGCGGAGAAAAGAAAAAATACGGGGTCGCTATTTTTCATGTACATGCCACATATAAAATTTCAAGATCCTAGCATAAGCGGTTCTTGAGTGTCCCAGCTGCCCAAAAGCTTTACGGACGGAAGGACGGATGGACGGACGGACAGGCCCAAAGCAATATGTCCCCTCAACTTCTCCGAAGTTGGGGGCATAATTAATTCAGACTACGGAAAAGAAAGGAGAGGGAGTAAGAAAAGGCCAGAAACATATTCAGTCATTCAAGTTTAGCGACTAAAAAGTATTATTATCTTCACAACACCCCAATTACATTAAAATGTAACCTGGGGAGCAGAGATTGTCATCATTATGACCGAAGAAATAATAATGACGATGATAATTATACATTCAATCGGCTTAAACAGCGTATTCAGCATAATTTCGATAGGAAAAAGAAATTTAAGCGTAGCGTATATCGAAAACACCTAACTACATGTAGTAAAACCGAAAATACTAATAATAATTATAATAATAATGATAATAATAATAATAATGATAATAATATATAATGCCAGCAGCCATCGCACAAAATTGTAAAGAATACTTAACCCCAAACCAAGCCGAACGATCCGACGTTCACGACATCAACTAATTTCTAGAAAAAAAGGAAGCGGAAGAAGTCAGCAGTTGATACGATTCCTGTCTGCCTGCCTTCTTACCTACCTACCTACCTACCTACCTACCTACCTTCTTACCTACCTACCTACCTACCTACCTACCTACCTACCTACCAACCAACCAACCTACTTACCTAACTAACTACCTACCAGCCTAATTACCAGCCTGCCAGCCTCCCTGTCAGTCTGACTGCCTGCCTACCTAACTACCTACCTACCTCATTATCTATCTATCTATCTATCTATCTATCTATCTATCTATCTATCTATCCCTTTGTTCCCTTTTATTATTGCCGAATAAAAATGTGTATTAAGTCGAAGTTAATAATTTGTTAAAAATGCATATTCAGTCGAAGTGCCTCTACCTACCTATTTACCTACCAACCAACCCACCTACCTACCTACCTACCTAACAGCCATTATACCTGCCTGCCAGCCTCCCTGACTGCCTAACTACCTACCTACCTACGATCTATCTATCTATCTATCTATCTATCTATCTATCTATCTATCTATCCTCTGGTTCTCTTTATTATATGGCAAATAAAAATGTGTATTAAGTCGAAGGTAATAATTTGTTAAAGATGCATACCTACCTACCTTACTTCCTAACTAACTACCAGCCTAACTACGAGCCTGCCAGCCTTCCTGTCTGCCTACCTGCCTGCCTACCGACCTACATACCTACCTACCTGCCTGCCTGCCTACCTACCTACCTTCATACCATCTATCTATCTATCTATCTATCTATCTATCTATCTATCTATCTATCTATCTATCTATCTATCTATCTATCTCTCTCTCAATCTATCTATCTATCTATCTATCTATCTATCTATCTATCTATCTATCTATCTATCTATCAGTCCGTCCGTCCACCTTTCTATCTATCTATCTATCTATCTATCTATCTATCTATCTATCTATCTATCTATTATTGGCAAGTAAAAATGTGTATTAAGTCGAAGTTAATAATTTGTTAAAAATGCATATTAAGACGAAGTGCACCTACCTACCTATTAACCTATCTACGTACCTACATACCTCTTTAGCCTACGTACCTATCTACCTACCTACCTTCCTCCCTACCTATCTACATTCCTACGTACCTACCTTTCTAACAGCCATCACACCTGCCTTACAGCCTCCCTGACTATCTATCTATCTATCTATATATCTATCTATCTATCTATCTATCTATCTATCTACCTACGTGCCTGCCAGCCTCCCTATCTATCTATCTATCTATCTATCTATCTATCTATCTATCTATCTATCTATCTATCTATCTATCTATCATCTGATCCTCTTTATTATTGGCGATAAAAATGTGTATTAAGTCGAAGTGCCACTACCAAGCTTTTTTCTTACCTACCTGCAAACCTACCTACCTACCTAACTACCTACCTAACTACCAGCATAACTACAGGCTTGTCAGCCTCCCAGTCTGTCTGCCTGCCTGCCTACCTACCTACCCACCTATCTACCTACCTACCTACCTACCTGTGTCACTGTCTGTCTATCTATCTATCTATCTATCTATCTATCTATCTATCTATCTATCTATCTATCTATCTATCTATCTATCTTCCTATCTATCTATCTATCTATCTATCTATCTATCTATCTGACTATCTGTCTGGCTGTCTGTCTTTTTTCTATCTATCTATCTATCTATCTATCTATCTATCTATCTATCTATCTATGTATGTATGTATGTATGTATGTATGTATGTATGTATGTATGTATGTATGTAAGGATCTATCTATCTATCTATCTATCTATCTATCTATCTATCTATCTTGTTTCTATCTATCTATCTAACTATCTATCTATCTATCTATCTATCTATCTATCTATCTATCTACCTACCTACCTAACTACCTACCTACCTAACTACCTACCTACCTACCTACCCACCTACCTACCTACCTACTTACACACCTACCTACCTACCAAATTCCCCTTCCTACCTACCTACCTACCTGCCTTCGAGCGTCCCTGCCTACCTGAATGTCTGCCTACCTTCTACATACCTACCTCCCTACGTACCTTTCTATCTATCTATCTATCTATCTATCTATCTATCTATCTATCTATCTATCTATCTATCTATCTATCTATCTCTCTATCATATATCTATCCTCTGGTTCTCTTTTTTATAGGTGAATAAAAATGTGTATTAAGTGGAAGTTAATAATTCTTAAAACGCATATTAAGTTGAAGTGTCACTTCCTACCTACCTACGTACCTATGTACCTATCTACCTTCTTACCTACCTGCCTGTCAGCCTCATTGTCTGGTCCTCTTTATTATTGTCGAATTAAAATGTGTATTAAATCGAAGTTAATTTGTTAAAAATGCATATTAAGTCAAAGTCCAGCAACCTACCTCTTTACCTACCTAACTATCTACCTACCTACCTACCTTCCTACCTAGTACCTACCTACTTACCTACCTTTCTACACACATACCTTCCTTCCAAATAAGCTAACTACCTACCTACATACCGACCTACCTACATGCATGCCAGCCTTCCTGCCTGCCTGCCTACCTTCCTACCTACCTACCTACCTACCTACCTACCTACCTAAGTACTTACCTATCTACCTACCAGCTAACCTACCTACCTGCCTGCCTGTCAGCCTCACTGTCTGCCTGCCAGCCTACCTTCCTACCGACCTACCTACCTATCTATCTATCTATCTATCTATCTATCTATCTATCTATCTATCTATCTATCTATCTATCTATCTATCTATCTACCTACCTACGTGCCTGCCAGCCTCCCTGTCTATCTATCTATCTATCTATCTATCTATCTATCTATCTATCTATCTATCTATCTTTCTATTACCTACCTATCCGCCAACCTACCTTCCTACCTACCTACCTAACTACCTACCTAACTACCAGCCTAACTACATGCCTGTCAGGCTCCCTGTCTGTCTACCTGCCTGCATACCTACCTACCTACCTACCTACCTACAGCATACCCAACTACCTACCTTCCTGTCTGTCTGACAATCTATCTATCTATCTATCTATCTATCTATCTATCTATCTATCTATCTATCTATCTATCTATCTTCTGGTCCTCTATATCAATAGCGAATGTGTATGAAGTCGAAGTTAATTTGTTTAAAATGCAAATTAAGTCGAAGACTACCTACCTACTACTTAACAAAAATACCTACCTACCTACATATTGCCTACCTACCTACCTATCTTCACAACTACCTTCCTACCAAATAATATCTCTAACAACGTACCTACCTACTTACCTACCTACCTATCTATCTCTCTATCTATCTATCTATCTATCTACCTATCTATCTATCTATCTATCTACCTATCTATCTATTATTGGCAAAGAAAAATGTGTGTTAAGTCGAAGTTGATAAATTTTAAAATTGCATATTAAGACGAAAAGCACCTACCTATCTATTTGCCTACCTTACTCCCTAGCTAGCTACCTACCTTCCTATTTACCTACCTTTTTACCTACCTGCAAACCTACCTACCTTCCTACGATCTATCTATCTATCTATCTATCTATCTATCTATCTATCTATCTATCTATCTATCTATCTATCTATCTATCTATCGATCTATCTATCTATCTATCTATCTATCTATCTATCTATCTATCTATCTGTCTGTCTATTTTCTATCTATCTATCTATCTATCTATCTATCTATCTATCTATCTATCTATCTATCTATCTACCTACATACCTATTACCTACCTACCTACACACCTACCTTCCTACCAAATAACCTACCTACCTACCTGCCTGCCAGTCTCCATGCCTGTCTGCCTGCCTGGCTGCCTACTTTCCTATGTATGTATGTATCTAATTATCTATCTATCTATCTATCCATCTATATCATCTGATCCTCTTTATTATTGGCGATAAAAATGTGTATTAAGTCGAAGTGCCACTACCAAGCTGTTTACCTACCTACCTGCCAACCTACCTACCTACCTAATCTATCTATCTATCTGTCTGACTGTCTGTCTGTTTTCTATCTATCTATCTATCTATCTATCTATCTATCTATCTTAGTATGTATGTATGTATGTATGTATGTATGTAAGGATCCATCTATCTATCTATCTATCTATCTATCTATCTATCTATCTATCTATCTATCTATCTTTTTTCTATCTATCTATCTATCTATCTATCTATCTATCTATCTATCTATCTATCTATCTATCTATCTATCTCTATTTTTTTCTATCTATCTATCTATCTATCTATCTATCTATCTATCTATCTACCTACCTACATACCTACCCACCTACCTACCTACCTACTTACACACCTACCTACCTACCAAATACCCTACCTACCTTCCTACCTACCTACCTACCTGCCTGCGAGCGTCCCTGCCTACCTGCCTGTCTGCCTACCTTCTACATACCTACCTCCCTACCTACCTTTCTATCTATCTATCTATCTATCTATCTATCTATCTATCTATCTATCTATCTCTGTATCATATATCTATCCTCTGGTTCTCTTTTTTATAGGTGAATAAAAATGTGTATTAAGTGGAAGTTAATAATTCTTAAAACGCATATTAAGTTGAAGTGTCACTTCCTACCTACCTACGTACCTACGTACCTATCTACCTTCCTACCTACCTGCCTGTCAGCCTCATTGTCTGGTCCTCTTTATTATTGTCGAATTAAAATGTGTATTAAATCGAAGTTAATTTGTTAAAAATGCATATTAAGTCAAAGTCCACCAACCTACCTCTTTACCTACCTAACTATCTACCTACCTACCTACCTACCTAGTACCTACCTACTTACCTACCTATCTACACACATACCTTCCTACCAAATAAGCTACCTACCTACCTACATACCGACCTACCTACCTGCATGCCAGCCTTCCTACCTACCTACCTATCTACCTACCTACCTACCTAAGTACTTACCTATCTACCTACCAGCTAACCTACCTACCTGCCTGCCTGTCAGCCTCACTGTCTGCCTGCCAGCCTACCTTCCTTACGACCTACCTACTATCTATCTATCTATCTATCTATCTATCTATCTATCTATCTATTTATCTATCTATCTATCTATCTATCTATCTATCTATCTATCTATCTATCTATCTATCTATCTATTTTTCTATCTATCTATCTATCTATCTACCTACCTACCTACGTGCCTGCCAGCATCCCTGTCTATCTACTTATCTATCTATCTATCTATCTATCTATCTATCTATCTATCTATCTATCTATCTATCCTCTGGTCCTCTTTATTATTGGCGATAAAAATGTGTATTAAGTCGAAGTGCCAACCTATTTATTTACCTACCTGCCAACCTACCTTCCTACCTACCTACCTAACTACCTACCTAACTACCAGCCTAACTACATGCCTGTCAGGCTCCCTGTCTGTCTGCCTGCCTGCATACCTACCTACATACCTACCTACAGCATACCCACCTACCTACCTCCCTGTCTATCTATCTATCTATCTATCTATCTATCTATCTATCTATCTATCTATCTATCTATCTATCTATCTATCTATCTATCTATCTATCTTCTGGTCCTCTATATCATTGGCGAATGTGTATTAAGTCGAAGTTAATTTGTTAAAAATGCAAATTAAGTCGAAGACTACCTACCTTCTACTTTACAAACCTACCTACCTACCTACATATTACCTACCTACCTATCTTCACACCTACCTTCCTACCAAATAACCTCTCTAACAACGTACCTACCTACTTATCTATCTATCTATCTATCTATCTATCTATCTATCTATCTATCTATCTACCTACCTACCTACCTATTACCTACCTACATACCTACCTACCTACCTACACAACTGCCTACCTACCTGCCTGCCAGTCTCCATGCCTGTCTGCCTGCCTGACTGCCAATCTATCTATCTATCTATCTATCTATCTATCTATCTATCTATCTATCTATCTATCTATCTATCTATCTATCTATCTACGTGCCTGCCAGCCTCCCTATCTATCTATCTATCTATCTATCTATCTATCTATCTATCTATCTATCTATCTATCTACCTATCTATCTATCTATCTATCTATCTATCTATCTATATCATCTGATCTTCTTTATTATTGGCGATAAAAATGTGTATTAAGTCGAAGTGCCACTACCAACCTGTTTACCTACCTACCTGCCAACCTACCTACCTTCCTAATTACCTACTTAACTACCAGCCTAACTACATGCTTGTCAGTCTCCCAGTCTGTCTGCCTGCCCGCCTGCCTATCTACCTACCTACCTACCCACCTACCTACCTACCTACCTACCTACCTACCTGTGTGTCTGTCTATCTATCTATCTATCTATCTATCTATCTATCTATCTATCTATCTATCTATCTATCTATCTGTCTGTTTGTCTGTCTGTCTTAATTATCTATCTATCTATCTATACATATATCTATCTATCTATCTATCTATCTATCTATCTATCTATCTATCTATCTATCTATCTATCTACCTATGTATCTATCTTCTGGTCCTCTTTATTATTGGCGAATTAAAATGTGTATTAAGTCGAAGTTAATTTGTTAAAAATGAATATTTAGTCGAAGTCTACCTACCTACCTCTTTACCTACTTACCTACCTACCTACTTACCTAGTTACCTACCTTCCTACCTACCTACATACCAACTACCTACCTACCTACCTATCTAAACACCTACATTCCTACCATATAACCTATCTAACAACCTATCTTCCTACTTACCTATCTATCTATCTATCTATCTATCTATCTATCTATCTATCTATTTATCTATCTATCTATCTATCTATCTATCTATCTATCTTTCTATTTATCTATCTATTATTGGCAAAGAAAAATTTGTATTAAGACGAAGTTTATATTTTGTTAAAAATGCATATTATGACAAAATGCACCTACCTACCTATTTGCCTTCCTACGTCCCTATCTGCCTACTTACCTATCTACCAACCTATTTACCTACCTGCCTACCTACATACCTTCCAACGATCTATCTATCTATCAATCAATCTATCTATCTATCTATCTATCTATCTATCTATCTATCTATCTATCTATCTATCTATCTATTTATCTATCTATCTATCTATCTATCTATCTATCTATCTATCTATCTATCTGTAAATCTGCCAGTCTGACTGCCTATCTATTTTCCATGTATGTATGTATGTATGTATGTATGTATGTATGTATGTATGTATGTATGTATGTATGTATGTATGTATGTATGTATGTATCTATCTATCTATCTATCTATCTTTACATCTATCTTTCTATCTACCTACCTACCTACCTACCTATTACCTACCTACCTACCTACCTAAATACCAAATATTTATTATTGACGAATTAAAATGTGTACTAAGTCGAAGTTAATTTGTTAAAAATGCATATTAAGTCGAAGTCTACCTGCCTCACTACCTCTCTACCTACCTACCTACCTACTTACCTACCTATCTAGCTAAACACCTACCTACCTATCTACACACCTTCCTTCCTACCAAATAACCTATCTAAAACCTTCCTACCTACTTACCTACCTACCGTCCTATCTATCTATCTATCTATCTATCTATCTATCTATCTATCTATCTATCTATCTATCACTGGCAAAGAAAAATGTGTATGAAGACGAAGTTAATAGTTTGTTAATAATGCATATTTTGACGAAATGCACCTATTTGCCTACCTACCTCCCTAGCTACCTACCTACCTATCTACCTACCTATTTACCTACCTGCCTATCTAACTACCTTCCTACGATCTATCTATCTGTCTATCTATCTATCCATCTATCTATCTGTCAATCTGATTGTCTGACTGTCTGTCTACTTTCTATCTATCTATCTTTCTATCTACTTACCTTCCTACCTACCTACCTACCTATTACCTACCTACCTACCTACATACCTACCAAATAACCTACCTACCTACACATCTGCCTACCTACCTGCCTGCAAGCCTCCATGCCTGCCTGCCTGACTGACTGCCTACCTTCCTACCTACCTTCCTATGTATGTATATATCTATGTATGTATGTATGTATGTATGTATGTATGTATGTATGTATGTATGTATGTATGTATGTACGTACGTACGTACGTACGTACGTATGTATGTATGTATGTATGTATCTATCTATCTATCTATCTATCTATCTATCTATCTATCTATCTATCTATCTATTCTATCTATCTATCTTTCTATCTATCTATGTATCTATCTATCTATCTGCTGGTCCTCTTTATCATTGGCGAATTTAATTAGTCTAAGCTAATTAGTTAAAAACGCAAATTTAGTCGAAGTCCACCTATCTACCTCTATACCCATCTGCCTACCTACCTACCTACCTATCTACCTACCTGCCTACCTACCTACTTACCTAGGTACCTACCTACCTACCTGCCAGCCTGTCTGCCTACCTTCCCACCTACCTACATCCCTACCTATCTATCTATCTATCTATCTATCTATCTATCTATCTATCTATCTATCTATCTATCTTTCTATTTATCCTCTGGTCCTGTTTATTATTGGTAAATGAAAATGTGTATAAAGAGGAACTAAATAATTAGTGCATATTAAGTTGAAATGTCACTTTCTCCCTACCTAAGTACCTACCTACCTATCTACCTATCTATCTTCCTACCTACCTGCCTGTCAGCCTCCCTGTCTGCCTGCCTGCCTGCCGACCTACCTACCTACCTACCTACCTACCTTCTATCTATCTATCTATCTTTCTATCTATCTATCTATCCATCTATCTATCTATCTATCTATCTATCTATCTATCTATCTATCTATCTATCTTCCCTTCCTACCTTCCTACCTGCCTACCTACCTTCCTACTTACCTACCTACCTACCTACCTACCTATGTTCCTTCTAACCTTCCTACCTACCGACTTGCCTGCCAGCCTCCCTGTCCGCCTATCTGCCTGCCTTCCTACCTGCCTACCTACCTACCTACTCACCTACCTACCTACCTATCGGCATACCTACCTACCGACCTGCCTGTCAGCCTCTCTGTCTGCCTGCTTCCCTCTTGCCTGCCTACATACCTAACTACCTACGTACGTACGTACCTACCTACCCACTATCTATCTATCTATCTATCTATCTATCTATCTATCTATCTATCTTTCTATCTATCTATCTATCTATCTATCTATCTATCTATCCTCCTTATTTTTGGTTGTTAAAAATGTGTATTAAGTCGAAGTTAATTTGTTAAAAATGCATATTAAGTCGAAGTCTACCTACCTATCTCTTTCTCTACCTACCTACCTACCTATCTAGCTACCTGCCTACCTACCTACCTACCTATCTACTATCTACTTACTATCTATCTCTCTATCTAGATTACTATCTATCTATCTATCTATCTATCTATCTATCTATCTATCTATCTATCTATCTATCTATCTATCTATCTATCTATCTATTTACCTACCTTCCTACTTACCTACCTACCTACCTACCTACCTATGTTCCTTCTAACCTTCCTACCTACCTACTTGCCTGCCAGGCTCCCTGTCCGCCTATCTGCCTGCTTTCCTACCTGCCAACCTACCTACCTACTCACATACCTACCTACCTATCGGCATACCTACCTACCTACCTGCCTGTCAGCCTCTCTGTCTGCCTGCTTCCCTCTTGCCTGCCTACCTACCTAACTACCTACGTACGTACCTACCTACCTACCCACTATCTATCTATCTATCTATCTATCTATCTATCTATCTATCTATCCTCCTTTGGTGAATTAAAATGTGTATTAAGTCGAAGTAAATTTGTTAAAAATGCATATTAAGTCGAAGTCTACCTACCTATCTCTTTCTCTACCTACCTACCTACCTACCTATCTAGCTACCTGCCTACCTACCTACCTACCTATCTACTATCTACTTACTATCTATCTCTCCATCTAGATTACTACTATCTATCTATCTATCTATCTATCTATCTATCTATCTATCTATCTATCTATCTATCTATCTATCTACCTATCTATCTATCTATTATTGGCAAAGAAAAATGTGTATTAAGACGAAGTTAATCTCTTTCTCTACCTACCTACCTACCTATCTAGCTACCTGCCTACCTAACAACCTACCTATCTACTATCTACTTACTATCTTTCTATCTATCTAGATTACTACTATCTATCTTGTTACTATCTATCTATCTATCTATCTATCTATCTATCTATCTATCTATTATTGGCAAAGAAAAATGTGTATTAAGACGAAGTTAATAATTTGTTAAAAATGCATATTATGACAAAATGCACCTACCTACCTATTTGCTTACCTACGTCCCTATCTACCTACTTACCTATCTACCAACCTATTTATCTACCTGCCTACCTACATACCTTCCAACGATCTATCTATCTATCTATCTATCTATCTATCTATCTATCTATCTGTAAATCTGTCTGTCTGTCTATTATCTATCTCTATCTATCTTCTGGACCTCTTTATTATTGACGAATTAAAAAGTGTATTAAGTCGAAGTTAATTTGTTGAAAATGCATATTAAGTCGAAGTCTACCTACCTCTTTACCTCTCTAACTACCTACCTACCTACCTACCTACCTATCTAGCTACCTACCTACCTACCTACCTATCTACACACCTTCCTTCGTACCAGATAACCTATCTAAAACCTACCTACCTTACTACCTAAATACCTATCTATTTATCTATCTATCTATCTATCTATCTATCTATCTATTATTGGCAAAGAAAAATGTGTATTTAGACGAAGTTAATAATTTGTTGATAATGCATATTTTGTCGAAATGCACCTACCTACCTATTTGCCTACCTGCCTCCCTAGCTACCTACCTACCTATCTACCTACCTATTTACCTACCTGCCTATCTACCTACCTTCCTACGATTTATCTATCTATCTATCTATCTATCTATCTATCTATCTACCTATCTATCTATCTATCGATCTATCTGTCAATCTGTCTGTCTGACTGTCTGTCTACTTTCTATCTATCTATCTTTCTATCTACTAACCTTCCTACCTACCTACCTATCTACCTATTACCTACCTACCTACACACCTACCTACCTACCAAATAACCTACCTACCTACACACCTTTCTACCTACCTGCCTGCCAGCAACCATGCCTGCCTGCTTGCCTGACTGCCTACCTTCCTACCTACCTAGCTACCTATGTATGTATGTATGTATGTATGTATGTATGTATGTATGTATGTATGTATGTATGTATGTATGTATGTATGTATGTATTTATCTATCTATCTATCTATCTATCTATCTATCTATCTATCTATCTATCTATCTATCTATCTATCTACCTACCTCACTACCTATCTACTATCTACCAACTATCTATCTATCTCTATAGATGCCTACTATCTATCTATCTATCTATCTATCTATCTATCTATCTATCTATCTATCTATCTATCTATCTATCTATCTATTAATGGCAAAGAAAAATGTGTATTAAGACGAAGGTAATCTCTTTCTCTACCTACCTACCTACCTATCTAGCTACCTGCCTACCTAACAACCTACCTATCTACTATCTACTTACTATCTATCTATCTAGATTACTACTATCTATCTATCTATCTATCTATCTATCTAACTATCTATCTTTCTATCTATCTATCTATCTATTTATCTGTTTAGCTGTATATTTATCTATTTAACTGTTTAGCTGCCTTTCTATCTATTTATCTGTTTAGCTCTCTGTCCGCCTATCTATCTATCTATCTATCTATCTATCTATCTATCTATCTATCTATCTATCTATCTATCTATCTGCCTATCTACCTACCTACCTATCTATCTATTTATCTATCTATCTATCTATCTATCTATCTATCTATCTATCTATCTATCTATCTTCCCTTCCTACCTTCCTACCTACCTACCTACCTACCTACCTATGTTCCTTCTAACCTTCCTACCTACCTACTTGCCTGCCAGGCTCCCTGTCCGCCTATCTGCCTGCCTTCCTACCTGCCAACCTACCTACCTACTCACCTACCTACCTACCTATCGGCATACCTACCCACCTACCTGCCTGTCAGTCTCTCTGGCTGCCTGCTTCCCTCTTGCCTGCCTACCTACCTAACTACCTACGTACGTACCTACCTACCTACCCACTATCTATCTGTCTATCTATCTATCTATCTATCTATCTATCCTCCTTATTTTTGGTGAATTAAAATGTGTATTAAGTCGAAGTTAATTTGTTAAAAATGCATATTAAGTCGAAGTCTTCCTACCTATCTCTTTCTCTACCTACCTACCTACCTATCTAGCTACCTGCCTACCTACCTACCTACCTATCTACTATCTACTAACTATCTATCTCTCCATCTAGATTACTACTATCTATCTATCTATCTATCTATCTATCTATCTATCTATCTATCTATCTATCTATCTATCTATCTACCTATCTATCTATCTATTATTGGCAAAGAAAAATGTGTATTAAGACGAAGTTAATCTCTTTCTCTACCTACCTACCTACCTATCTAGCTACCTGCCTACCTAACAACCTACCTATCTACTATCTACTTACTATCTTTCTATCTATCTAGATTACTACTATCTATCTCTCTATCTATCTATCTATCTATCTATCTATCTATCTATCTATCTATCTATCTATCTATCTATCTATATATCTATCTATCTATATACCTACCTACCTATCTACTATCTACCAACTATCTATCTATCTCTATAGATCTATCTATCTATCTATCTATCTATCTATCTATCTATCTATTATTGGCAAAGAAAAATGTGTATTAAGACGAAGTTAATAATTTGTTAAAAATGCATATTATGACAAAATGCACCTACCTACCTATTTGCTTACCTACGTCCCTATCTACCTACTTACCTATCTACCAACCTATTTACCTACCTGCCTACCTACATACCTTCCAACGATCTATCTATCTATCTATCTATCTATCTATCTATCTATCTATCTATCTATCTATCTATCTATCTATCTATCTATCTGTAAATCTGTCTGTCTGTCTATTATCTATCTCTATCTATCTTCTGGACCTCTTTATTATTGACGAATTAAAAAGTGTATTTAGTCGAAGTTAATTTGTTGAAAATGCATATTAAGTCGAAGTCTACCTACCTCTTTACCTCTCTAACTACCTACCTACCTACCTATCTAGCTACCTACCTACCTACCTACCTATCTACACACCTTCCTTCGTACCAGATAACCTATCTAAAACCTACCTACCTTACTACCTAAATACCTATCTATTTATCTATCTATCTATCTATCTATCTATCTATCTATCTATCTATTATTGGCAAAGAAAAATGTGTATTTAGACGAAGTTAATAATTTGTTGATAATGCATATTTTGTCGAAATGCACCTACCTACCTATTTGCCTACCTGCCTCCCTAGCTACCTACCTACCTATCTACCTACCTATTTACCTACCTGCCTATCTACCTACCTTCCTACGATTTATCTATCTATCTATCTATCTATCTATCTATCTATCTATCTATCTGTCAATCTGTCTGTCTGACTGTCTGTCTACTTTCTATCTATCTATCTTTCTATCTACTAACCTTCCTACCTACCTACCTATCTACCTATTACCTACCTACCTACACACCTACCTACCTACCAAATAACCTACCTACCTACACACCTTTCTACCTACCTGCCTGCCAGCAACCATGCCTGCCTGCTTGCCTGACTGCCTACCTTCCTACCTATCTAGCTACCTATGTATGTTTGTATGTATGTATGTATGTATGTATGTATGTATGTATGTATGTATGTATGTATGTATGTATGTATGTATGTATGTATTTATCTATCTATCTAACTATCTATCTATC